>JAZGTH010000067.1:3837500-3862500 GCA_036877525.1 Chromobotia macracanthus | reverse complement strand
GACGTTGCTTATGTGTGCTGTATATATGTATGTGTACCATTAACAGTGTCATTTCCCATGTGTGACTGATATGGTAAACATGTCCACCAGGACTCTCAGGTGTGCTGTGAGAGGAAAAACAAAGCAATCGTTCCCTTGATTCTCACTTGCTCACGCATGGAATACCCATAACAATAGAGTGATAATCACACAAGCTAAATCCAGCATGATGTGACATCATGCCTGAGAAATCCACACACATCACTCTGTATTCCACGTTTGTGTGGGAGAGAAATTCTGCACAGTGGCATGTACGCAAACTTCTAATGAGCTCATAAATGTCTTTACAGTGTACTCGGCTCTCTGTGCTGGGTCTCAAACTATGTCCATTAAGTTAATTACAGTAAACAGCAGCGTTATGATTGTGTTGTAAAAGCTGCAGTATTGCCTGCCCCTTTTCAAACACGCGAGAAGTTCCACTGTTAAATATTATCTGCCTCTGGCGGTGGATTTTATGGGTAATAAAACCGGGATCAAAATTCAGGTTGCCAATGTTGAAAGCCTAATGCACAAATTTAGGGTGGATCTGCAAATGTGTCGGCACGCAGTGGCTGTCTGTATTGATTTTCATTAGCTTTGGTGTGGCGTCAGAAGGACACTGGTCCTGTCCAACTTCATGAGTTGTTCGAGTCATCTTCATCTGCCTGCCTGCCTGCACCGAGTCAATATGCATCAACAAACACACACACTCACACCTATTCATCTTATTTTACTTTAAGTATGGCCTCACTGAGATGCGTTTTGCTCCAGCAAAACTTAAGTGCACATCTTTTGAGTCTTGACCCACTGGTAAATACAGAATGTTGTATACATTGTTGTACAGCAAAGATTTTGCTTAGACATCACTTAAGAAGTTTCAATTTGACCCGTAACATACCCTTAACACTTTGTGGTCTAAAATATATCCAGAGTGTTTAAGAAAACGGGTTGATCTGGCAATCCAGATGGAATCATTTAAGCTAGACCCATCACAGGCATGTTCCATTATCTTTGTGTGAAACAGAGTCGAACTTAAAATGACAGTCATGGACAAAGTAATACAGGTTGGGAATGACATGAGGGTGAGTAACTATAGATAAACTAACTAGCAGAAGCCAACCTGGACCTCCATGGAAATCCATGCTTTTGTAAGGTAGTCATTCAGCACAGAAACTGATGAATTTATGACAAAAATTAGCAGGTTTGGATCTCCTCACCAAACAATTCAGTCATTTCAGCTTGAGACGTGAGCTGGACAGAACACGCTGTGTATGCTGTAGCTTTCTCACACTTCTGTTCCCCCATATATCACTCTGCTCTCAAGCACACTATATCTCTGGAATCAATAGGTCTCATAAGAGCTGCTGGCTTATCATGGCTGCAGCAGTCATGGGTGTCAGGGAGGGAAGACTGCGGACAGCCTCTCATCTTAGAGAGATAGAGAGAGAAAAAACTGCAGGTGTGAAGCAGTGCAGTTCTTAGAGTCTTGTGTTTAGAGCACATATTAAAGCCCTTTGTGTGTCTCATGTGTGTGTGTGTGTGTGTGTGTGTGTGTATACACATATGTACTGTACTGTAATATAGTCTGTAATGTAATATCGAACATATGATCTTAAAATTAAATCAAACAGCTGCGAATAGGCTTAATTTCATGAACATTTTCATGATTTGTTGTGTTTTTGATATTATAGAGGGACATATTAACAATAGACAGCAGCCATTGGTTGTAATCTGGTTGTAATCTAACACATTGGTTTATTGATTGTTTGCTGATGCTAATATCCATGTGGGCACGTTACTTGTTTTTCAGATGGTTCCCCTCATCAATACAGCCACAGAAACATTGCTGAACAACCTGAAAACCCATGCTGAGAGCGGTGACAGCTTTGACATCCACAGGTACAGATTTCCTCCAGTATACAGTATGTCGGTGTGCGTGAAGCATCTAGTTCCCTATCCATATTATTTTAGACATTGTGTTGAATTTTTAAACTGAAGTCATTTTTGCACCCCTAGTATCAACAAACGGGATTGCCAAGCTTTTTTACTCCGGTTTTCTGAAACACTCCTCCCTGAATATCATTGGCTGACTAGACAGAAAGCCCCACCCCAGTCTCATGCTATTGGTTGATCTTGAGCTACGTTGCTGTGTCAAACTCAGCGGCCTAACAAACAAACAGAGCAATGTTCTGATAGTGTCACCAAGATTATTTCTGTATATTAAACTGTGGAATATTTTAACATCTGATTACACACTTCCGTTTTAATAGTATAATATTGTCTCTGTTTTGGCAGATGTTTTGGCTGTTTCACGATGGATGTAATTGCCAGTGTGGCGTTCGGTACGCAGGTGGACTCTCAGAACAATCCAGATGATCCTTTTGTGCATCACGCCTCCAAGTTCTTCTCCTTCACCTTCTTCCGACCCCTTATAATATTCCTGAGTACGTCCCAACTGCACATCCCGAGCACAACCTGCTCTAAATAAGCATTTATTTCTGTCTCGTTATTTAACAATGGATATCACAGCTTGTAAAGTGCTCCCGACAGACGGTAATATGAAATGAATTTTCATTATGCTGATATTACCATTAGCATATTTATGATATGAGAAGGGGGGAGACCATTTACAAGGTTCTCTTTCTTTCTCTTCTGTACCCAGAGGTAAATTTCATTGCTCCAAGGTTGCTCTTTCACAGCTCAGGAGATTTGATGGAGATCTCAGTTGTCTTTCATTTAAATATCAACTTTGTCTCAGGTGTTTCTCCTAGAATTGCTTAGGAGAGATAGAAATAGAAACAAATGAGACAATTGTTAAAACACATGAAGATGAAGCTGCAAAATTAATGCAAGATTGTAGCTAAAATAATCTGGATTTGAGTAAATTTATTAAGAAATGTTTGAGCTCAAATTGAGATCTTCAGTAATCTTGACTTGATTGTGGACTTGGCAGAACTGAGCTCAGTTTGACATTGTTGAGATCTCTTCTAAAACTCAAAATTTGTGAGATTTCTGTGTCTAAATATAATATCTAAGACACAAGAGACTTAAGCAAATGCTTTCATTTGCTCTCGATTTAATCTTGTTGCTGTCAAGGAGAAATAACTGAGATATTAAAGAGATTTCATCTGTGATTTTTCTTTCCTATGGGTAGTTGCATTTCCATTTCTTCTTAAGCCTTTTGCCGGCCTCCTCCCCAACAAATCGAGAGATGAGATGAACACTTTTTTTATCAGCTGTATTCAGAAAATCATTAAACAGAGAGATGAGCTTCCCCCAGAACAGGTATGACAGTACAACTGGTAAATGAATGAATGAGACACCCGACATACTGGCCACAATCATGTATGATCTGTGTCTCTTGTCGTCTGCAGCGACGGCGGGATTTCCTGCAGCTGATGCTGGACGTCAGAAGCAGCAGCGAGTGTTTGTCTGTGGAGCATTTTGATGTGGTCAGTCATGCTGATGACCAGGCCTGCCCAGAGCAGGAGATGGACAGCGGGCAGGAAAATAGTCCGAGCTCCGGCCATGAACCCACCAGGCGCATCCAGCAGAAGAGAATGATGACTGAAGATGAGATCGTTGGTCAGGCATTCATCTTCCTGTTGGCCGGCTACGAGACGAGCAGCAACACGCTAGCATTCACATGCTACCTGTTAGCGCTCCACCAAGACTGCCAGGACACAGTCCAACAGGAAGTGGATGAATTCTTCAGCAGACACGTGAGTCAATATCATTTGTACATAGAAACCGACACTTTATCATTTCCATGATAAAATTACTCCTACCCCTGCCAAAAGAAAGTAACAGCTCGCTGGGAGACCACTAAATAGATTAGCTGCTTTATTTTTTCAGAAAGGGTAGCATTAATATAAAAGAAGACTTAAAATATTAAAATGAATGTACACACCATGTAAAAGTCACAACCGTGATTAGGTGCTGTGGAGGTTGCCTGGGCGTTTCAATGTGGTTAGTGGGCTAGTATGGGTGGTTGATTGTGTAGTTGCTAGTTGGCTTCATACTGGCCAGTCAGATATGTTTAAAGAACCCAAATCTCTGTATTATATTATGGTCCCTAGTAGGGCTGGTTATCAGATTTTCACTACACAATTATCATGGCCAAAAGAATTCACAATAATGGTATTATCACTGTATTGAAATTGAAAAAAGCAATGCTATAAGTTCATCTTAAGCATGGAAAAGATCGCCTGCTCTACCTTTAAGTGGATGGTTTGCAATATGTCTGCTTTGCTCATTTACTCTTCTGTATAAAAATAGCATTTGCGTTGATGATGGTGCTTGTGCTGATTTGATGTCTTGTGTGTGTCTGCATAATGTGCTACTCATGAGAGACACAGAGAGACTGTTGATTGATTCTGGGATTAAACCTGGGTGATGATGAGGAGGGACATTTTTGAACCAGTTACTGAGGGTAAACGGCTGACTCACAACTGATGTTTGTGCCCTCACATTAACTTTGGGGGTGTGGGGTCACGTTTCCCTGCAGATTGTACAACCAAATGTTTTGAAATATTCTGCATAATACAGTTTTAATTGAATTCGTGAATAAAGAGTTTTAAGTGTGTGTGTGTGTGTGTGGTGTGGGTGTGTTAAAAGATAAATTGTTAGAGAGAATAATATGAGAATAGAGAGATTATACTCAATATTTAGAAGTCGCTAATGGTATTGCTCATACTTAACATTAGGCACTTTTCGAAACCCCTAAATGTTAAATTTAAGCATGTCACTCGCCCCCATTTGTGCCAGATATGACTGATACTGCATAGGGCTTGTTAAAGGGTTCTATTACTTTTCCAAGCGATTAGACTAATTCTTTTATCTGGCAGATAGTGGTTAAAATGCCAGAGAAGGACAGATCCAAGCCATATGTAGGGACCAGAATATCAAAGATTTGGAGTGGGCTCTTTTGACTTGGACCAGAAAGCAATCATCCGGAAGACCCTGGCAACCACACAGCAATGCACTGAAACAGCAGAACCTTCTGATTCTTCTGAAAATCGAGTCTAGCTTCATTTCGCTGACTGTCATTATGTTCGTCAACCACAGTGTTGCCTATTAAACATGTTACGGAGATCTCTTTGATTTGTCTGTGAGATGCATCTAATGGTGGACAATGAACATGGGCTTTTTAAACCTACACCTGCATCTCTTGAATTCTAAAATCTACAGCTGAGTCCTGTCAGCTGCCCACCAGAGGACGGGATCAAACGCAGCATTAGTTCACCCGAGACCCTCTATCTACTTTTCATCTCATTCATCTATTCATCTGCTCTCTCTTCCTGTCTTTCAGTTTCTAATTTCTTCTGTCTAGAAGTCAGGGTTAGGGTTAGTTTTTTCTCATGACAGGGAATACACATTCAGTGCAGCATTTAAAAGGAGGGTAGGCATTTTTTGAAAAGCTAAATAGAAAGCTAGCTAGCAATAGAAAGCTAGCAATAAAAAGCTAGCCAAGCCATATGAACACAGTGCATGGAGGTATGCAAATACATTGTTTGACTGGCAAACAGGACATCCTATCATTGCAGTCAGACTGAAGGCAATGATTGGATGAACATTTTATGGTCTTGCGCCTTCTACAGAAAATATATGGTAATATAAATATATTCAGACCACTTAATGATTGCTATCAGAAGATACTTTTAACCAGCATAACAAAATGTTTCTGGAACAAATTTCCTACCCTGCCCTTCGGGGATCATTTATCATTTGGAGAATGCAGGCCCCATTGGAGCCCTGTGAAGATGGGGCCCACTTAATGTATCTTTACACTGCTGAACATACTGTATGGGGGCCCTTTGAATTCACAGCAGCCCTGGTACAATGGATTGATATTATGTGCATGTCAAAACAGAAAAACAAGAGGGCTGTTCTCTGAGCTATTTGTCTGAAAATGTGGTCTAAGGAATCTCTCATTATAATGCATCATTTATTTGATGGTTTTCTTATGCAATGCATCTGGCAATGAGCCGCCAACACATCACGCTATCCCATCATGCTTTACATTTTGTCCTCTGGTTTTGAGGTTGGCTGACAGGATCCCTGTGATGGAAAGTAAACCAGAGAGATGTTTACAAACCCACTTGCAATGAAGTTTTCAAATAAAAAAGCTTATGGCAGAAGTTATAAAACCAGTAAGCATTACGAGAGCAGCAATAAAACTCAAGCCCAGTTTAGGCCTTCCCTCACGAAGCCTTACGTCCTGAGTCGACTGCCGAATAGCCAGCGAAACGTTCTTTATATGGAGCAGCTGGGGATCTATACACAAAGACATCTGGCCCTGGTACATACTGAAGGTCAGTCTCATCTTCCCTGCTGTTCTAATGTCTATCTCTGCTCGTGTTCAGCTCGAGAATAAAGTGTCTTCGTGTCCTCCATTTGAGGGGTTGTATTCTCTAAACGGCCCTCGCCGAGTGTGGTTTCAGCTCTAAAAACATTCTCAAATGCCAAGCTCGCCTCACACACACCCTACATGAGGACCCTGAAAGTGCTTTTGTGCTAAAACGCACCGAAGTGTAACCGTTTCTATACAGCGCTGAGAGTGTTTACCTGAGCAAATTCTTTCTGGAGGGAAAACATATATAATGAATTGCATGCTTATTTAGAGCACAATGTTCCTGTCATTTAATTGGAGAAGGATGGAAATATTTAAGGCAACAGGTTCGATTCCTGGAGAACACATGGACTGATAATGTATGGCTCAAATGCGCTGTCATTTTGGATAAAAGTTTCTGCCAAATATATAAATGTAACTAAAAAGCTTATTGCAGCTAATGTTTTAATCCCCAAAAGGATGATTTACACAACAAATGTCTAAGCTAAGGACTAAATGCACCACCACAGTGGTCTACATGTCTTGTATGGTATATTTCAAGTCTGAGGGCATATGAAAGCTTTATATGATGAAGAGAAATTTGCACATTTGCATTAGTTAACCACACAGATATATTGTATGGCTTTGAAAGATTTGAAAAACAGAGCCCAAATCATGGACCATTTTGTTGTGCTTTTTGTCCTTTACTTGTGTATAAAATTTCACCTTATGTGTTCATTGCGACAAAGTCGGTCACATGAGTGGGAAGGACACTGACTAAATGATACAGAATTTAAATTTGAGTGTACTGTTCCTTTAATAATCAGCATTGCTGGTTGTGATTAATTACCTGTTCTCACTTACACATCCGTGACCTTAACAAACTATATGTCAAGGGTGAATTCTGAAATTACTGTCATCGATTTGCCGGTTAGATTTCTACCACTGGGACAGTTTAAGCGGCAAACATGTAAATGCTTCGCAAGACTGACTCCGGGAACGTGTCGCAGGCTGCACACATTGTGTCTGTTGGTCTAGGCTTTCATTTTCTCTTCCTGGGCTGTGTGGTGCCTCCCCGGGTGCCTGTCATTAATTTGCCTTTTTTATCTGCATAAATAACAGGGATCTGAAGCGGAGTGCTACCTAATGATTCATCCAGAGGTGGGAGACAGGGGGCAAGGGGGCCAGAAACCGAGCAAAATTACATGTTTCCAGCTAAGACCTCTCCCACAGAGAGAGAGAGACGCCAGATTCAGCTGGATGAACTCACAATTTTTTACATTTAAAAGCAGTACAAGTACTACCATAATATATAAATAATCAGTCAGTTTGTCTTCATTTTATTTCAACATATGTAATGAAATGTACGTAATGTAACCTGCAATTTCAAACAGAGATGGTGGTAGCGAGGTGAAAGTTACAGATTGCGGCTTTAACATTACAGTAATTGTTTTGCATTTTGTATAGTGAATTTAGGGAAAATTTGCGTAAGTGTAATGAAAATAATGCAAACAATGCAAAACCCTTAAAAAGGTCCTAAAAGGTTGCTTATTTTCTTTAAGCAAAAAATAATTTCGGCCAATTTATTCACCCAATCAACTTTGCCCAAGAGAGGTCTGTGCAACCAGCTGAGATAATCCTTCTTTTATTTTTAAGTTTTTCACATTAACTCTTGTTGTGTGAACTGTACATACAGCAAAGCCCTTGTGATAATTAAAGTCAGCTGCTGAAATGCATTGTGAGTCCATAACACAGATGAGCTTGTTTGTATTGATTTGACAGGTACTTTCAACATGACAAGAAGACTAAACTTACAACCATAGCTTATAAATGCTGATGTACTCCCGGTAAGATTTTCTAATCGATACAGCCTGCTTAGGTGGATTGTACTAACAATGTAAGAGAGACAGACTGGTGTTAAAAACCTCAGTGAGCTTTTAACATCTGTTTTCAGCCAAAATATCCATTTCAAGCGTCTGAAGTGACATGAACTTCCTGTAAGCTATTTTATTGTGTCTTAAAAATCATGCAAAAGAATAATACATCCAGCAAAACATAGACATTAGAAAATAGCTTAGAAACAGTCTTAGTCCCCTAAACAGATTGAATGTGAAAAGAGTCTACAGATAGAAAAGAAAGAAAGAAAGAAAGAAAGAAAAGACTCTGATCAGATGAGCGATATCTCTGTGTGCTAGAAAAGAAGGGAAACGAAAGCTTCAGAGCTTCAGTTTTTAGGGGTCATAATACACAAGTAGATGTATACAACAGTGGAAGTCATTTACAGACAGATCTCCACTCGTATTGAGTGCAAGATTATGACTTGATATTGCTCAGTTGTGCTCCATATAAAATCATTTTAATGATGTAAATACTGGTGATTAAAATGTGATTTAGTCAAAGGTTCATAAAAGAATCATTTCTTTCTTACCGTTCTAATTGTCTAAAGAACCTTTTTCCATTACAAAGGGAAATGTTTTGATGGAACCATACAGTCTTAAAATGTTCTTCTCTGGCATCATGAAGAACCATTTTTGTAGTACGCTCTTAAAAATAAGGCTTCCTAAAGGGTTCTTTATTGGGCTGCATGGTCCCATAAAGAACCTTTAACATCCACTCACAAGTACCACTCACAAAAGGTTCTTTGTAGTTAAAAAAAGACTAAAAGAGGGTAAGAATCTACAGACTATAAAATGGTAAGAATGAAATGGTTCCTTTAAGAATCCTAGACTAAAAGGTTATTTTATGGTATTTCTGCAAAGAACCCTTTTTAGAGTGTATGTGCAATTCAGTACCTGAGAAAACTGATATAATGAATGAAAGAGATGACAAACAGAAGACTGAAAAAATGAGGGAATGCTGAAAATGGCAAAGAAAACAGGAAAATATGGTAAAAGAATGAAAAAGAGGGACTGAAAGAGAGGGCAGCCAGTTGGATCTGTGAATAATTCATTGGTGACGTGCCTCTGAGGTTCGACCTCCAGGGGGCTCTTTGCCTCATTCAGGACTGTGATGGGCTCCTCTCTCCCCTCCCTGATAGCCTTCAAACCTGAATAAAGAGCTCGCCTCTCCCCTGCTAAATTCAATAACACAGTCTTTGATCCTGCTGGAACCACAGCGCTGTATCTGTCGGTTCCTATTCATGTGGCCCTCTCATGCCAAACCTAACAGCTTCGCCTCTCGAATTTAAAACACACGACTTAGGAAACAATGTGTATGTTTTCTACCTGAATGTAAATTGCTTGCACACATTTCTGGCACAGTTTACTATGTTTACGTCTGTCTTTTATCTTGCATTGTAATGCACAGGGGAGAGTCTGAGGCTGAAACAGGTCCCTAAGGTTATTTTTTAACCTTCCTACCTAGAGTGTATTTTAAGACGTCAAAGACACACTCCTAAGGCGAAGGCTCAGTCTTCAGCTGAAAGATGCTTTTACTGGAAGCGGCTTACAGTCCTTTTAATGTATGCAATTTATTCAAAGTCATTCGTGAATCGAGTTGCCCAACGTGTGCTTTTTGTTTGATGAGTTGCAGATTAGTCTAGGTTTTGGAACAAATAGTACAGAATCAATTGAAGTGTTAAAAGCATCAAAAAATAACATACAGCTCTCATAGTCTCACATACAACAAGCCAGAAAAATGTCAAGGTGAGCCATTAAAAGCAGGTTAGGTGATTTGGTTCCAGGAACATTTTTGTTATGCTGTTTGAAAGTCTCTTCACATCCTGATAGCAATCACAAAGTGTTCTAAATATATTTATATACATCTATCTTTGGTCGAAGGCGCAGGACCATAAAATGCTCGTCCTGTCATTGCCTTCGGTCTGAACACAATGATAGGACGTCCTACTTGCCTGTCAGACTATGTATTTGCATACCTTTGCGCACCCTGCTCGCACAGACAATCTTCCGTTTGTGTTTTGGAGAAGGTGTGGCTTTAGACAGCGCTCCGAAGGGAGGGTGGGATTTTTCCAAGCTAACTTGCTATTGCTAACCTTTTCAGAATTACCTGTGCTACCTTTATCTCATTTGTGCCCTATACTTATAAGGGCCAATTTTTTTAAAAAATCCACAGAAATAAAGTGAAAGGTGGTTGTTAATATGCCTATAGACATACAGTGCCCACATAACCTGCTGATGACAAAATGTACATCACACTCAGTACAATATACTACAGTCTGAGAAAATACTGGAGTCTACTTTGGCCTTAAAGCTACATGGGCACTCACTGTCTGAAAATATTTCTGTTCCACCTACAGGCAGCAGGTCATCTGTGTATTTGCAAGTTCTATACAAGTTATGCATGACTGCTCCCACACACACACACACACACACACACACACACACACACACACAGATGTACACAAACATGCATAAGGCATGTGCATTCATGCACACATACAGTCACGGTCAACTGCTTCAAACCGCTTTGCGGTGTTAACAGGGGGTTTTTACATCAGCCAGCATTGCAGAATAAAAAGGCAATTTCCTAAAGTTTCCTCTGAACAGATGCTTCCATTGTGTTGTTATGATGTTGATACTGCAGAAGGAGGTATACGACTCCCCTGTTTGTTACTGAGTCTTTGCGCCGGCCATTCCATCTCCTTTGTGAGTATAGTGGAACAGAGCAGATGGAGTCATCAAACCTCCACTGCCACTGTAGAAGGGCCGGAGAATATGTAAGGACCCCTGGGACAGGAGGGAAGGAGACCTGTAATGTGCCTGATTTAAACAACCATAACAAATCCAGCAACAGTCAGCTGCACCTCAACCTGACGCGTGTGCGTCGAATGTCAACAGTGAGCGGATGCCTGGTATTGTTTGAGAACCACCTTCACCGAGACTCCTGGGGGATATGCAAATGAGGCCGCCACAGTGACAATGAAAATGTGTTTTATTATTTATCTGCCATTGTTAGACCTAATTTAAAATAAGGTGTGGGTAGAAATATATACCCACAGATATATGTATATACGTGTGGGTGTGTGTATATATATATATTATACACACACACACACACACATTTATATACATATATCTGTGGGTATATATTTCTACCCACACCTTATACATACATACATATTTTTATGCATGTATCAGCCATTATAATAACATCATATACTGTACAAACTGTATACAAACAGTATATATCTAGTGCTTAAGTCAAATTTGTTGGCTTAATGTAAAGAATATTAAAAATAGTGTCATCCTAAATAAACCTCTGATTGTAAATTGTAAAATTGAGTTGCCATTTTGTCTTTATTTTAATTGATTGTGCCGTAAGGGACAGACTGTGTGTCACGCTTACAATGCAACCCAAACCGCATATTAAGTTGCAGATAAAGTTCAGAATAAACCAGCCACTGGCGAGTATTTATTAATCAAAGCCATTTTTTACTCTCATTTAGCAATTCGCAAGTGTGAATTTACGGTTCTGCTTGTATATCATCCTTAACAAATGCAGAGATATAATCTTTGGTTTCTGAGAAACATGGAATAATTTAATAGGCAGCAGGGTTTTCTTAATAAGTGAAGGTAAGCATTGCTGTCTGACGGAGGCAAAGGTGACTGAAACCATGTGGAGCGCCGTCCAGTGTAATGAGCATTTCAGCTGCAGTATCCAGCAGAATCATGATGGCAAAAACCCCTCATAATTGCTTCTGCAGCAGGGAGCCACATGACCCGTCATTTGATTGTCCATTACGGCTGCATTTTCCTGCACACTGAGTCAAATTGAATAAAAGGTGTTTGGGTCTGTAAGGGTGGGGGGGTGTTAAATCCCAAAGGCTGCGCTGGGCTGTAATAGCTCTATCACAGACACACAGCAGTGCCATGTGAAGAACATAATGAGCGTCGGGCACATGGATGAGACGCGCAGCGAGTTCACAGCTCGGCCGATGGGCGACAGAGATCGGGAGCATAATGGGGCGACAGGTTAGGGGTCAGGCGTGATAGAGGCCCATCATCGTGGGCGAGGGTGGGCTTGAAGATGAAATGAAACTGAGATGAGAGTTTCAAAGCACCACTGCCCAACACACAAAAGCCCATTTAGACTGGATATTTTCAGAACCAAATCTCTCTAAATATTGCACTGGAATGGTCCAAACCATTTAAATTGCTGAATTAATAAAGCAAGTTTACATCGGGCTTTGATTTTGTGTAAATTTCAGTCCATCTGGTGTGGCTTACTGATTATTTGTTTTCCCCATCTTTGTGTTTCAAAAGCTATATAAATTATGTGGCTGTATTTTTAAATTGCAAACTCTGTTTGTACTTCAACACTTGCCTCTGGCATGAAACTACTTCTAAAACATCTAGAATATTAAACAAGCACTTCATGGGTTTAACAAAATTGTAGGTGGTGTAACAGCTTCTGTCTGCGGTATAACTATAGCTTTTCTGTACATGAGAGGTTTCGTTTACTGCAATGGGTATGACCAGAAATGTAACTGTTTACCACTGGTGAAAAAACAGTTTACCATTGTTGTGATGCGTAAAGAACTTACCATTGTGATACGTAGAGATTCTCAAGCTTGAACGTCATCCATAGCCTCCACATCCAGGCTGAAAACACTTCTTAATGGTTGCAAAAGGAAAACAGTAGTCTGTTGCTAAGTGGCATGGAGGCCTGTTCCATCCTGGTATGGATAGCTCATTTTTAATGAACTCATGGATAAAATCAAGTCCCTTCATTTATTTCTCATCGAATATTCAGTTTTACTTCAAAATCCATCACATTACAGTTCTGAGGGCTGGGAGAGCTCGTTTACTTGCTCATTACTCACGTTGACTTTAGTGTTTCAGACACACAATCAGCCTCTTTAAAAACGTGTCTTGAGCTAAAATGACTCTCCTGTGCCTACAGAGGCTGTGTGACTGGAAGTGGCACAAATTTTCCTCTATTAGCTAACTATTCAGACCATGACAAAGTATTGATTTTCTGCTCAGGTGATTTTAATTATGCATTTTTAATTAGTTTGCCCATTGTACGTCCCTCGTTCTAAGGTTCAGCCATTGGCTGGAACTGTGTTGCTTATAGAGCCGGCCCACACTCCTGTGACATAGGCTGTCTCCAGTTGATAAGAGCACAGTCAATGGCTCTGACACTTCCTGCAATTAGCTTTCTTAATTAACCATTTGGCCGAGGAAATCGTCACTGTGGGAGGCTGATTTCAGGACTAGAAGGAATGCAGAGGTGGTGATGTAGGAGTTTTACAATTAACAATTCTACCCTGACAAAAGCTTGTTCGTTTTATAGAATGAAAAAACATGAATTTTGTGTAAGGAATATTAAAATATTAGATGAAATATAAATGAAACCAAGAGTATGAATCAATCTCTAGACACAATTTACTGTTTCCCTTCATTCTCACAACAAGCCATGAGACACAGTGTGTGTGATTTTCCCATGATTAGGGCATGTCAAAATCCTCACGTGATAAAATCACTACACATGCTTGAGTGGTTTGTTGCTTTTATATAATAGCGGCAATAGCATTTATCAACGTTTCACGAAGGCTTTTAAATGTGGCTTATTTAATCAAATAGAATAGAATACTGTGTCATTGCATAGCTGTACAATGAAATGTAATGCCCTTCTCAGTAGTCCACATACATTAGAAACACATACAAAAATATAGGAAGAGGCACATGGAAACAAACAACAAAGAGCATATAAAAAAGTAAAAACATGTAGGTATAAATGTAAAGATGTTAAATATGTAAGTAATAGTAACAAATATAAAATAGTTTGGAAAAAACTGAAACTTAAATTATTGTACAAACCCAGTAGCTACGTTGTGCACAGTGTGTATTCCTTAATATTGTTGCATGGACAACACTGCACAGACCCTCAGTTATGATAGTAATGAACAGTATATAGTCTGTTAGATGGAGTTCAGATCTTTAAAGGCATGTGCATAAAAACTGTTCAGAGAAAAATGACATGCATAAATATCTATTTTATTGCACGGTCACAAATAGCTGTTTTCTTTGGTTTTGAATGTTTCTTTACAATTCACATGAAATCGCAGGGAAAGGCGGCCAAACATCTGCGGCTCCATTATGATTATTAGAAACACAATGAGTCCTGCAGCCTCTCTGCCTCTGTTCTGTGCTATCAGAAGACAATGCAAGATGACACTCATTGTGTTTATACACTAACAGCACCCTTGAGCCATCTCCTGTTTGAACATGCCTCCATCACTATCAATAACCATACATAACCGTCTTTGTGGAAACCCCAAGAGGGACGGGTGAGATAAGGTGCAGTATTAGCTGTTTACAACCACCCAACCCGCACTTTCCTATAAAACTGTGGGGGCCTGCATTTGCAAAGAGTAAATGTGATTATTGGAACAAAGGAGGAAGGGTAAATACAGAAGGAACAGAATTTAAACAGGGCCGACTAGGTGTCTAGGTTTCTCTCTTAAAAATAAAGGTTATTAAAAGGTTCTTCACAGTGATGGCATGGAAGAACCGTTTTGGTGCCCCAAAGAACCATTCTTGCAGTTTTTAAAAGAACCATTTCTTTCTTTGCCTTTTAATAGTCTAAACAACCTTTTCCATTACAAAGAACCTTTTGTGAAACAGAAACCATACAGCCAACAATGGTTCTTCTCATTGTGAAGCGCCTTTTTGAGTGTAGGTGAGATATAACATGATCACAAAACAAATTTAAGTGCTTAGATTTTTGGAAATTGTATTTAAAATGTACCTGATATAAGATTTTGAGGGGCTGCATGTTGCTTTAGAATGTAAAGCAGGCAATCATCCAGTTATGCAAAATATTCTAACATGCATATCACATACTTTCACAGGTACAGAATCGTGGCCAGCCAGGCGTAAACTGGAGGTTAAATGTTTAAAATTCAGAGGAGATTGATTGGCTGTCTCTTGCTTGACTTGAATGATGGGAGAAACAGGCGAGGCAGCTGCCTCTGCTGCGAGGCCTGCGAGCACTTCACACGCCCTCACGCAGGAAAAATGAATCTCATTTTCTGAAAAGAGGCTGATATTAATACCAAGGGGCACAGAAATATGCAGGGAAATGAGTTGTTTTAGCAGCGCGCTCCTTTGAACACGGCAGGGCTTTTTTTGTCTCTCTTGAAATGAATTTGAAGGAAACGTTTGAGTATTTTTAGGTCAAAGCATTTCCGTGGAGACCGCATTTCTTGTTTTATTAATTCGAACGGTACGGGGCTTTGGATTTTAATGATATGTTCTGTTACTTTTTAAGTGAATTTATTTTGACTTAATGAGAATGCATTAGGGTACTTGCGTAGCAGAACGTGTTTGTTGTTGCCTTGTGAGAAAAAGCAAATGTGCAATTAAACTCAGAGAAGAGCCTGTCGTGAATTCGGAAATGCTTACATTCGAAACTTCATGTTGATCTCCAAAGAGGGCCAGTAAACAACATGATGAGGGTGAGGTGACTGTAAACATACTTGATATATTTAGATATTTATATTATATTTGTCTTGTTTGTTTTCTCCCCCATACTCTCATGGGCAGCCGAGTGTCAGGTTATAAACTTTCCTGCTCTGCTTTTACTCTGTGGTGTGGTTCTAAACAAGGTCTAGCACACTTTATGAAAGTGTAAATAGACACCCCTGTCTGATAGCTGTATAAAGGAAACCAGATTTTAGCTTGTCTGTCATTTGTTTAGTTTTGTGTTGGAACCGACTGAGTTCTGTGAGGCGTGCTATCAGAGGGGACGCTTTGGGCCAAAATTGCCTGCAGACTTTGATCACAGTCATTAATTATGGCAGCATTCAAGCAGAACTCATCTGTTGTGATACGTACAGAAAGGTATTACGTGTGCATTATGGCAACCTTCTGCAAAAACTACTATAGACTTTACCGAGGGTATGTGTGCCGGGCTTTCATTTAGTTTGTTTGATTAAAAAAAAACGTGTGGAGAATAAACAAAGAGAATCAACTGAGACCAAAAAAAGAGAAATAACTAAGCTTGTCTGCAGGGCTGTCTGACCTTGCTTTGTGATTTTAGAGGCATCAATATGCATCCAGCTGAGTTAAATTTAGTCATACTGCAGGCTGTTGGAGGATGAACAGAGACAAGAGTCTGTCCTTTCTGTAGAGATTTGATAAATGCCTCACATTTTACCCAAACACATGAGCACAGAGCTGAATCAAACATGTCTTTTACTTTGAAACAAATGTTACTGGAAACAATCCAGATTAGATTAGATTGTAGTTTGGGGCACATATGCAATGATAAATATGCAATATTTACTCAAAAAAATCACCATGGAAACTGAAGTGCCACAATAACATAGTTGCTTATACTTAGGGTAAGGAGATTAAATTATTTAAAGGTAAAATTTTGAAAAGGCTAGCAACAGCAAGCTAGTAAAGCATAAGTTTCTGCCCTCTGTGAGCGCTCTCCAAAGCCATGATTCCAACAGTAGTGCACAGAGGTATGGAAATACCTATCCTATCATTGCATTCGGACCCAATGCAATAATTGGGTGAACACTTTATGGTCCTGGTCCTTCCACAAAACATTTGATATAAATATATTTAGACCGCTTAGTGACTGCTATCAGGATGTGAAAAGACTTTCAATCAGCATAACAAAAATGTTTCTGGGGAAAGAATCATCTACAATGCCTTTAAATCTATCAAATGCAAAGCATTTTAGCACCTTTCAATCACTGGGGAGTCTGTTGCCGATGAATGGTACACACTATAATAACCTTCTTGCTTCACTGCAACAAAGTACTGCCCCGCTCACCGCATTTCATCACAGACATGTCACTCCACGCTGGAACCAGAATGTCGCCCAATGAGAAGTGACAGTGCAGGCAGACAATGGGGGGCGGGGGTCCATGCAAGACATATGCAGCGTGACAAAATCTGCCCTGATGCATCCTCTCGTCCCTGCAACGGATGCTTTCGCTTGAACGGTGGCTCTCGGAGCGCCTCATCATTATATCTGTTTGGGCGCCTCAGGGACGCAGGATGTGGTTGGAACTGCAGGGGTGCACCCGCACTGTCTGACCCCTATTTTCACAGAGTCATGCGGTAATAGACTGCTGTTTCAGTTCCCGCAAACAAATGTCAGGTGTTGTTGTATTAAATCCTTCATAACGAGAAGATCAAAACCAATGGAGCACAGATTTGCATTCTTTAACACAAACAGATTGTCATTGTATTTGTTTGGAAAAGCACTTTAGGTTCTAAAGGATGAATTGATTAAATGCCATGCGGTATGTTTTTGTTACTCTTCACCAGTGTGGCTGTAATTATTGCTGCTTTGCTTCCACCTTCTGGTCATACACGGTCACTGCAGAAATACACATGCAATTATACATGCAATGTTTGCATTTGTTTTGCAGGACACAGCAGATTACACGAGCATTCAAGAGCTGAAGTATTTAGACATGGTTGTATGTGAGGCTCTCAGACTTTACCCGCCTGGCTTCAGGTACGTCTGATTACCCTACATCACCATGCACCATATAATGTGTTAGGAGTTAAACTGCTTGGATTTATTCCCTAAGTGAATGTTAATTATTGTTGTTTTCTTTACAGGTTTGCGCGAGAAATTGACCAAGACTGTGTGATAAACGGTCAGTTTTTACCTAAAGGAGCATCTCTGGAAATCCCGGCAGGCTTCCTTCACTATGACCCAGAGCACTGGCCCGAACCTAATAAATTCATACCAGAGAGGTGAACAGTATTACAGTCTGTCCTTAACTGTTTACTGTAATATTACTGTAGTGACTGCCGTCTACAGTTACTCACCTGCATTGATGGTACTCAGTACAGTAGATCACATTACTATACATTACTATAACCAGAGCTGTTGAGTGCTGTTAGAAATTCACTCATTTAGTTTGTTTGTATGAGCTAGTCAATTGTAATTTTATATATCAGAAATAATGCACATTCTTTTTACCCGCTTAACCTTGCCAAATTAAGGAGGGCAGTTCTGTAGCATTTTGAGGTGCATTTTACGCAAAACATTTAGGTTTTTATAGCTAAGCTAAAACAAACTTGCCATAACTACTGCTGACACTGGGTTACATGATTAAAGTGATTAAACTTCACCTGTCAGACCATTAAACACGCAAAAAAAAACAGTAGACTTGAATTTATGGATCTCCTTGAACTCCTCCAAGCCCCCATATCTAAGGATCAGAACATCATAGGCAGGGTGGACATATTTGACTTTGGCCAGTGAACAAACACCCATAATACCCTAGCAACGCCCTAGCAACAGTCTTGCAACTATTCACAACCCCCTAGCATTGTGACTGCCATTTTTGCATGGGCAACACCTCTTACATTCCTCTTCAAAGAATGTAAAATAGATCTGGATTTTAGCATTAGCATTAATTTTGCATTTATTTAATTATATTACTTCACAGAACCTGTAGCCATTTCTCTATGTTCCCTATGTATATTCTATAGATGTTTTTTATTATGAACAAACAACTTCCCTCATTTGGTTTGCGTGCCTCCCGTGTGATTTTGCTCACACTGAACTCTGTGTTGTCTTTGTTTCAGATTCACTCCAGAAGCCAAGGCCAGCCGGCACCCATTTGTCTATCTGCCGTTTGGAGCTGGGCCACGCAGCTGTGTGGGCATGAGACTGGCCCAGCTGGAGATTAAACTGGCTCTGCTTCACATATTTAGGAGGTTTAACGTGGTGGCTTGTGAGGACACCAAGGTTTGTTAGTGGCAAACTTCCACATATGCGGTGTTGTTCTGAGGACAACAGATTTACGATCTGTATTTTCTTGTCTTTGATGTCACACAGGTTCCTCTGGAGCTGAAGTCAAGCACAACTCTCGGACCCAAGAATGGAATTTTTGTCAAAATCACCCAAAGAGAGAATTTAAGAGAGCCATAACAGTTTCAGTTGTAGTATTTCTTTTCTAATCAAATTGTCTGATTAGAAATTGATCACTAACCATAAAAATCTAAAATTTGAAACTTTGTGTTTCACATTTTTCAATCTAGTTTCAGCTGAAGCGTTACACTTTTCTGTTTTGTTACACATTGTGACTTCTGTGAACATTATATGACATCATGATCTTTCTTTGGTCTGCATTCATAATCTTTATATTGTCTCACCTTAGATCAGCAGCAAAGCGTCATATTAATGATAAGAAACCACAAGAAAATGACCAGACTGCCCGCATTCATAATTTCCAGCACTAACAGACACAAGAGAAACATGAACATGTAATAATGATCACTTCCCTTCACTAACAAATCCAATCAACAGCCTGTTAGACAGATTGTTTTTTTGGTTTTATTTTAATTCTGGTTTGGTTTTAGTGCAAAATAAGATGTTATTACAGAACAACAAAGGTTTAGGATGTAAGTGATGCTGATTATACATGCAATATCAATATATGGACTTTAAAAATGAAAGAGAAACTTAGATAACATGCTGAAATGAAAAATGTAACAAATAATGAATTAAATATATAATTGATCAGTAAGCATACTGTATTAGGTCTAAAACTCTCTTGAAGTGCCTCCGTTCAGTGTTTAAGTCCAGCCTTGCTTCTACACACCTGCCTGTAATGTTGAAGACCCCTTGAAGGCTTGTACACTTCCTGTGTTAGAAGATCTGTGTAGACACCCCTCCTGATCTTCACTTCAGCTCACCACTAGAGGTCACAGCTAAACTACACTAAACAAAAGAGAGTTTGTATTTAAAACATCACTAAGTTTCCAGAAGTCCAGGCACATGAAGGGTGGAAACAGGAAGTATTTGAGTTCATAGTCAAGCTAAGCAGATTACAGTCTGAGACAGACACAGTTTACTGATTCAACCTTTTCATGAAATAACTGATACGTAATGGTGCCTTTGCATTAAAATCATTGTGTACTTAAATCTTTAAAGTAACCTGTTAGTAAGTGTAAATAATTTAAACCCACCCACCTTAATCATGACATGCATACTGTAAAACACAACAGTTACTGTATATAAACATCTAAATCATAAAGCGAATAAACATTTAAGTGCACTTGCACATTTAATACAGTCACCATTAGTAATGCTCAGACATGCTCCTACATGCTCCTACAGTACAGTGATGTGTTTACAGCTCGACTAAATAATTATTTGATCACTGCTGAATCATTGGTTTTAATCATTACACGATTAATCGGGTAATAATTAGCATGAATGCAGCGAGCACTGCTTTACATTAGTAGTAGAATTGCTTGGATCAGATATATTAAAAAATTCCAGTGTATGCTACAAATGATCAGACATTTTCAAATCTGATAAATTTATCTAAACAGGGTAAAATGTTTAAATTCAGCATCTGGTGCCAGAGGTGTTCTTATAGCTCAACTGGTAGATCATTGCATTAGCAACACAAAGGTTGTGGGTTTGATTCCTGGGAAGCACAAGCACTGATCAAATGTATATGTTAAATGCACAGTAAGTCACTTTGGCTAAAAGCATAAATATAAATGGTACTACATTTTTATTAATTAATTCTGTGAATGACGTGTGTTCTGTTTCTTCTCGTGAGGACTGATTATGAGTATTCAATGATGTACTCGGGATAGACCTGGAATTTCTCAAAAACAACAAAAATGGCTGGGTTGTCCTCGCTATTGACGCAGCTGTCATAAAAATTCGGACTGTTTTTCTTCTGCGGCGGACGAACGAAGCTACTGTGACCCTTGCTGAACTCTCCGACCAACACCAGTGCCATGAACATCTTTTTTGTCCTGCTGGTCTTGGATTTTGCATAACTGTTAGAGTATGAAGCATCTCTGGCAAAATAGCTGCCTGTTAAACAACAAAAAAATGCATTCAGGAACTTATATACATTCAGAATTTTGTATATAGCACATGACAAAGCTCTGTATCTGTTATACGCTGCATAGATGAGGGAAATGTTGAAATACCCTTCCCGTAAAGAGTGCCGTGACTGCCGCACATCCGCCAGTCAAAGTTCTGCTCACAGATGGCTTCTATCAGAGCCTCGTCTGTACCGTGGAAAAGGTAACGCTGGTCCACCCCCTTTCCTCCATTCTTCTCATTCATTTGTTCTTTTTGCCTAAGAAAAAATAAGAAAATAAGAAATTAATTTTTTATATAGTTTATATAATTTTGGGGTTTCTGATCTAACGTCAGCATGTATTGACATTTTATTGATTTTTTAAATTAAATTAAATTTCATTTACACACACATTTACTTCTTTATCTAAGTGGGGACATTCCATAGACTTCTAGTGTTTTTATACACAGCTATATATAAACAATATAACTTAACCCTAACCCACACTCTAACCCTAACAGAAAACATTCTGCATTTTTACCATTTATTTCTACTGCATTTTTAAAAAAACTTTAGTTACTATATTTTCATAGCGTTTTTACAAATGAGAATGTCCCCAAATAGAGGTTGTGGTTTTGCTGACTTCTGAGTACCGTCCCCTCCACACACATACACACACACACACACACACACACATATATTAAATGTCGCAACATACCACTGAAAGACCCTCCAAAGAGAAAGGTTTTGCACCCTCTCAATGCTGTGAATGGTGTTATTGGACATGGTCCTCATAAACATTGTGCTCACTTGTTGGTATTCCTTAGAGGAGCTCTGTAGAGGAACACGCTGGAGAGACACATCAGACTGCCTTAGTTTTCAGAACTCGGTATTACTCAGCATTACTACTGACCCTAAAGCAGTGACCTAGATTAATACTGACCCCAGAGCAGTGGCTCTCAGCTCTTTCTAGACCCTGATTTTAAACTGGCCATCCAACACAGTGCATGTACCATGGGCATTATTGAATTTATTATAAGCCAGTAATATTCCTGTAACTCAACTGGTAGAGCCTTGCATTAGCAGTGCAAAGGTCATGGGTTCGATTCCCAGGGAATGCCTTGAAGGCACAGTAAGTCACTTTGGATAAAAGCAGAGTGAGTGGACCATATACCATGTAGGTGAAGCTGGGGAGAGATTCTTTGTCCCAGTAAGCAGGAACTTCTACAGAAGGTGCTGAGCTTTCTGAAGTCTTGCTTCTACATAAAGCAACGTACAGTATTTGTACATTAAAAGTACTAAAATCACAATATAAAACACATTTTATATGTGTGAAATAGATAAGTAGTACATCTTACCCCTTTATTTTGCATTTGACATCTTGGTCAGAAAGAAAACGTGGTCGCCTTCGAATCTCTCTTACAGTTCTGAACTTCAGATTTTTCTGATACATGCCTGCATAGGATTTGCTTTGAGTTGGTTTTCAGCATATAGAAAGATCATATCAAGGTTAATGGGTGAAATTAACTACCTTTGAATGTAAGAATGTACTGATGGCTATCTGACGTGAACGAAACTTCCTGGTCGCTGCTGCGCAGGTAGGAATTCTCAAGGGTTTCTGAGGTGACAGAGGCCACGAGCTTCGCATTATTCTGTAAGAAAAAACAGTCATTACCATTAAATGATCTTAGAGGTCTGTCAGTCTGTCTGTCTATCTCAGAGGGAACATTGACTGAAATGAAAAGAATTATGTCACTAACTCCTTTGCCGTATTCGGTCCACGCCCCCTCTTCATTCCTCCAGTACCAGACCCATTGGGTGGTCAGGATAAAGTGAGGTGGTTTGGTAACAGATGATGATGTGGAGAGTCGACGTACTGAAGACCCCTCACACGTCATTGAGATAAAATTCACCAACTGATGCCCTGTGCTGGTCAGAGTAATGCTGCAATATTCACAACAGAACAGCAGATTTATTAAACCATCCCATGGAAATCTATGTAACCACAATCCACAAGCAATAGTTCATACCTCATATCATTAGCTGGGTTACAGAATGCCTTCTCGACCTCCTCTTCATTTGACAGGTCACTCCACGTCACTCCATCTGTTTGTAAAATCTGCCATTTATAGGGCAGATGGTGATGAATGCGGACACACTTGTCTGACACAAAGAAACACAAACGATGGGTAACTTGTTACTTTGAGAAGTTTCTTGCATAGCCAGAAGGTTCAGGGTTCGAGTGAGGGAGCTACACCTGGTTTTACCTTTGAAACTACATCCGGAGCGTAAGAAGTAGAGACAGATTTCGTTTTGATCAGCTTCACTGACAGAGGTGTTGGATTTGTGTGTGGTGCGTTCTCGCACTGCCGGGACAGCTGCGATATGAAAGGACAGACATGCAACAAAAAAAGATTATTTACCAATAACATTATAAAACAGTGCCACATTAGCACCCAATACACTACCAAAACTAAACAAAGACTACTAAAATATCCTCACAACTATAATCTTCATAGATTCAACAATCTGCAAAATTACTAACATGAATGAAAAAAATTGACGATTTTGTAAATGCATAAACTATATCACTAAGTAATAGATTACTTTAAAAAAATATAGCTTGATTGGACAAATATCCTCTTAGGGCCTTTAATGTAAAAAAAACCAGTACAATAAAAAAGTTCTCCCTTTTCATAACAAAAGCCTTTTTATAGTTAATATACATTTTAAATAATAAAAGCGTATTTCTAGTTAACCAATTTATAGTTAAGACTTTTTAGTTTGCTTTATGGTGCTTTAACCATGCACCATTATTCAGTTGAGTTCTATTTGCATTTGTATTCCTGCTGTCCATCACCCACCAGTGACCTGAAGCACAGGTCTACAGATGTTTCATTCAATTAGGAATAAACACGTGCAGTATATTTTAAAATAGAGTCTGTGGTTCTCGTTCTATTAGAATTCACCTGCTGGTTCTCTCATCCTGACAGGTTTCCCTTGATAGGCAGTGATCAGTAGCCTGTTTCTGTAGATCTTGTACAGGTTCCGTCTGTTTTCTTGGCTGATTCCTCTGCCATTCAGGATCTTCTCCGCATTTGCATCAAAGGCGTGCGCTCTTTTGCACGAGGCTCCAAACTTGCAGTCGTCCTGCAGGAAGTGCTGGCACAGGTGAAGGTTTGTGCATGAGGTCTTATACTTGCAGCTGCCATGTTCTCCATTTCCCTTGTTGTAATGAGGGCAAACCTGGAGACACAACAGTGAGTCAGAGGCATGTATTGTATCATATTAAAAAAAGAACAATAGCATGTAAGAATTATTATAAACTTACCGCTGGGAATCTAAGTAAGGTAAGGAGACTGTTTTGAAAGCTGAGTTATTTTGTTCAACCACTGATTTTTGCTTATTATTATTTTTAATCCCAAAAAGTTACGGATTGCAGCTTTAAATTGAAGGACACAAAATGGCCACATACATTTACATTTTCTGTAAATATAGTGGCATTTATTGAATGCAATGCCAAATCACTGTTATCAGTATGTGTTCCCTCGGTCTCAAAACCATGATCTTTGTGCTGTCAACACAGTGCTCTACCAGAAAAGCTACAGAACAATTTGTATCGTATCCAGATATCTTGTATGGGTATTCCTAATAGATACTGACCTCTGGAAGTAATGAGGGGTCATTCTGAAGCAGAAGCTGAAACAGCTCTTGGGTCGTGAGCCCTTGAAGATCTTGCTTTATAAGGAGAGCACAATTGTGCTCTGAGGACATGTCATGCGTGTTTTTGCATTTTGCTCTGAGATTGACAGATGAAACAAGATATTAGAAAAGACATAAATAATATATTGCAATATATTACAAGGGAAGAAGAA